>CAUZXS010005755.1:10000-24432 GCA_963585895.1 Sepioteuthis lessoniana | reverse complement strand
ATACCGTCTACAAGACTTGTCAATGGCAATAGGAACGATTGGCAAAAGAGAATCATGAGAATCTATGCAGAAGAAGATAGATAGATAGATAGATAGATAGATAGATAGATAGATATGAACAGGCTTTCACGGTATACCAAACTTCGTGGGTCATTTAATGTCATAGCCATCTTTGTAGAAGAACACCAGAGATACTATTTAACCTATAGCTGGAAATATGTGGGGTTCATGCCTTTGCCAAGAATCCGAAAGTGGACACAATAGCACTTAAGACATTAAGTGACGACGACTCTCCCTTGATATGAACAGAAACACAGAGAGAGAGAGAGAGAGAGTAAGAGAGAGAGAGAAGAGAGTGAGAGCGAAGAGATCAATAGAATAGACAGACTGAAACAGAAACCAGGAGAAAAGAAGAGAGAAGTTTGCGAGTTGAATGAATGAACAGACTGAAAGATATAAATATGAACATACTGGGAAAGAAAGAAAGAAAGAAAGAAAGAAAGAAAGAAAGAAAGAAAGAAAATGTATTTGAAAAGAATAAAACTAAAAGAAAGAAAGAAAGAAAGAAAGAAAGAAAGAAAGAAAGAAAATGTATATGAAAAGAACAAAACTAAAAGAAAGAAAGAAAGAAAGAAAGAAAGAAAGAAAGAAAGAAAGAAAGAAAGAAAGATAACGTATACGAAAAGAAAAAATCAAAAAAAGAAAGAAAGTAATAAAAGGTATATGAAAAGAATAAAAATCAAAGAAAGAAAGAAAGAAAGAAAGAAAGAAAGCGTATACGAAAAGAAAAAATCAAAGAAAGAAATAAAACGTACATGAAAAGAATAAAAATCAAAGAAAGAAAGAAAGAAAAAAAGAAAGCGTATACGAAAAGAAAAAAATTAAAGAAAGAAATAAAACGTACATGAAAAGAACAAAAATCAAAGAAAGAAAGAAAGAAAGAAAGAAAGAAAGAAAGAAAAATAAAGGAATCAATAAGAAAGAAAGAAAGAAAGAAAGAAAGAAAATGTATTTGAAAATAATAAAACTAAAAGAAAGAAAGAAAGAAAGAAAGAAAGAAAATGTATATGAAAAGAACAAAACTAAAAGAAAGAAAGAAAGAAAGAAAGAAAGAAAGAAAGAAAGAAAGATAACGTATACGAAAAGAAAAAATCAAAAAAAGAAAGAAAGTAATAAAAGGTATATGAAAAGAATGAAAATCAAAGAAAGAAAGAAAGAAAGAAAGCGTATACGAAAAGAAAAAATCAAAGAAAGAAATAAAACGTACATGAAAAGAATAAAAATCAAAGAAAGAAAGAAAGAAAGAAAGAAAGAAAGCGTATACGAAAAGAAAAAAATTAAAGAAAGAAATAAAACGTACATGAAAAGAACAAAAATCAAAGAAAGAAAGAAAGAAAGAAAGAAAGAAAAATAAAGGAATCAATAAGAAAGAAAGAAAGAAAGAAAGAAAGAAAGAAAGAAAGAAAGAAAGAAAATGTATTTGAAAAGAATAAAACTAAAAGAAAGAAAGAAAGAAAGAAAGAAAGAAAGAAAGAAAGAAAGAAGAAAGATAACGTATACGAAAAGAAAAAATCAAAAAAAGAAAGAAAGTAATAAAAGGTATATGAAAAGAATAAAAATCAAAGAAAGAAAGAAAGAAAGAAAGCGTATACGAAAAGAAAAAATCAAAGAAAGAAATAAAACGTACATGAAAAGAATAAAAATCAAAGAAAGAAAGAAAGAAAGAAAGAAAGAAAGAAAGAAAGAAAGAAAGAAAGAAAGAAAGAAAGCGTATACGAAAAGAAAAAAATCAAAGAAAGAAATAAAACGTACATGAAAAGAATAAAAATCAAAGAAAGAAAGAAAGAAAGAAAGAAAGAAAGAAAGAAAGAAAGAAAGAAAGCGTATACGAAAAGAAAAAAATTAAAGAAAGAAATAAAACGTACATGAAAAGAACAAAAATCAAAGAAAGAAAGAAAGAAAGAAAGAAAGAAAAATAAAGGAATCAATAAGAAAGAAAGAAAGAAAGAAAGAAAGAAAGAAAGAAAATGTATATGAAAATAATAAAACTAAAAGAAAGAAAGAAAGATGAGTCGAGGCTAAAAATAATAAAAGCAATATGAAAGAAAGGGAAGTAACTTCTTGTTTTTAGGGTTATTATTTTGTTTTTTATTGTTTATATATATATATATATATATATATATATATATATATATGTCTTTTCTTTTCTCTTGTTTTTTCAAGGGTGCAGTCGTCCACCCCAGGTGGTCCCAGCTGTAGGTCCCGGCGGAATTCCAAGAAGGTGTTTTGGCGGGAACAGATTGCACAATCAAAATGCCGTCACGCCACGTCGACTGAAAAGCGGGAGGCCTAACTGCACTCACAATTGCTACGCTCTCTGATTTTCGATTCTCCGGCACCTATGAGCCATCAACCCAGCCCCTCACGACCCTATTCAGCAACCCCGATTTGAAGGATTACTAGCAACCCTTCCATTCCTTGTCTACGTACAAGGCGTTTTCATAGCGGGTAGACAGTACTGTTCAGCCCACCCTTATTAAAGAGTGCAGCATCATTAGTTCGGATAGATTGGGTGTGACGTACTCTCGGAGAGTGATTCACATAAAGAGAAAGAAAGAAAGAAAGAAAGAAAGAAGAGAGAGAACTAAATGAGATAGATAGATAGATATTAACAGACTTGAAGAGTGACACACACACACACCACACACACACATATATATATATATATATATATAAAGATACAGGAAGAGACAGAAGAAGAGTATCAGATAAACACTGTCGGGCAGACTAAAGAAAACAAATTGGGATAGATAGATAGATAGATAGATAGATATTAACTGGCAGAGTGATATATATATATATATATATATATATATATATATATATATATATACATATATATATATATATTATGAGAGAGAGAACTGGAGAAGAGAGGAATAGTTTTAATTAGAAAGAAAACTGACAGACAAGCAGACTGAAGAAAACAAATTGAATTAGATAGCTAGCGAGCTAGCTAGCAAGCTAGATAGATAGATAGATATTAACACACCTGTAGAGTAATAAACAATATATATATATATATATATATATATAGAGAGAGAGAGAGAGAGATAGATAGATAGATAGATAGATAGATAGATAGATAGATAGATAATGGGGTAGAGAGAAACTGTTCCAATCAGAAAGACAGGCTTAGGAAAATAAATTGAATTTGATAGATAGATAGATAGATATTAACCTACTTGTAGAGTGATAAACAATATATATATATATATATATATATATATATATATATATATATATATATATATATATATAAGTATTATTTGGTCCAGTTAAACCGGAGTTGGGAGTAATTCCATCAGAACAAGAAAACTATTCAAAAGTGAACATTTAAATTTTCCTGGTAAAGAGCTCAATGTAACAGACATTACAGAGCAATAATTTCATTAAGAAAAAACATAAACCGGTCACATTAGGATTATAAATTTATTTCCATCCTGTTATGTGTTTTTGATAAAATCAAAAACACGAAAAAAAAATTAATTTTTTTTATCCATAAGATCTGAAGAAGTCATGTTAATTCTTTTTTCGTGTTTTTCACTATATATATATATATATATATATAGTGGGGGAGAGAGAAACTGTTTCAATCAGAAAGATAGACAGACTTATGAAAATAAATTGAATTTGATAGATAGATAGATAGACAGATAGATATTAACTGACTTGGAGAGTGATAAACACATAAACATAGAGAGAGTGAAATAGGAGCAGTTTTCAATAGAGACAAATAGACAAAAACATTGAGATAGATATGGTTTGACGTTTTTCTCTCAGTCTGTCCATATCTGTTTATCTTAGACTCTTTCTTTCTTTTTTTCTTTCTCCGTTTGTCTAGATCTATCTCAGCAGTTTTCTATCTATCTATCTATCTATCTATTTCTTATGCTTGTTCGTATATATATGCAGATATATATATCTATGTATCTATCCATGTATCCCAGTTTGTCCCTTCCCCGTCTCTTTCTCTCTCTCTCTCTCTGTTAATATCTTTTTCTTTTTCAATCTATTCAGTTTATATCTATCTATCTCATCTTCTATCTGTCCATCTATCAATTATTTCTTTCTTTCTTTCTTTCTTTGTCAACCATTGGCGATCACACTAATCATTAGGCCATTGGCTGGTAGTTCGCTAATGGTCCGGGAGACCGGGGTTCAATCCCAGGTCGAGCCATACCAAAGACTCAAAAAATGGTACTTCATGCCGCCGTGCTTAACACTCAGCATTATAAGGTAAGGATCAAGAGCCAAGTGGAGCAATCCAGAGAATGGAGTAGCGCCCTCTCCTACACCTCGATGTAGTAGCTATTGAAAAGGGAGCCTTCGGGTCACCCTCGACTAAAGGGAGACAACTTTACTTTTACAATGATAACAATTATATGGCTGCAAATATTACTATCTAATTCTAATAATTTTAAAACTAATCTATTCGTCCTTTTATTTTTTGAATCAATTTTATTTTTTCTATTCCCTACAGATAATATAGCGATTCTCAATCAAAGTGTATATTTACGGAATCACTCCTCCGTGAATATAATGTGACACAAGGTCACCTTTTAATGCGTTGTCTAACCAAAGCTAAACAACCCAGTCTGCTCTACTCTGCTCTTTATCCGGGGCTTCGGGCAAGAACAGATGGATTCTTTCTTTTCTTAAGAGCATTACCGCCAAGTGAAATGCAGTTAACCTCGTCTAGGATTTGAACTCAGATCACCGATTTTATTTACTACGATGTTTACCGAGATCCCACGGCCGGACCTGGGAGTAACTGTAACGAAAGAGTACTCCACACTCTCCCTAGCCCTAGAACTGAAGCCTCACGAGCGGATGCAGTTTAGTGTCATACCCTGGACACCTCATTTTCGGGTTGGGGTTCTCAGTCCTTGGCTGGGAATGCAGCCGACATATTCTCAGGCCCCTCTGACAATGCAAGAAACTAGAGAATAGAAATAGATGATTGATGGATTGATTGATTTCAATCCGTCTCGGGTTATTTTATGCCAATGGGTCAGAGAATTGCGTTCATAGCAGATATGATATTTGTCGCAGCTTCCTACCAGACAGGACCTGACACAAGGTCAATGATTATAGTGCGGATTTAGGGAAGGGGAAAG
Organism: Sepioteuthis lessoniana; assembly: GCA_963585895.1. Taxonomy (NCBI): domain Eukaryota; kingdom Metazoa; phylum Mollusca; class Cephalopoda; order Myopsida; family Loliginidae; genus Sepioteuthis; species Sepioteuthis lessoniana. The sequence continues at coordinate 19,252 of CAUZXS010005755.1, read as the reverse complement.
TCGGGCACGAGCCGAGGCTCGAACCCTGTTGGTCTATGCTGGTCATCGACCCACCTAGTGCAATGTGAGCCTGATAAGCCTAGCTGGTCTTGTACCCTAATCTGGATCCAGGCACGTATGCCTGCTTATAGCTTAAACTGGACAGCAAGGTCCAGTGCTATACAAAGGTATCACAGGTATCAATGTTGCCAGGGGCCTTTCGGCCTCGAATCTGCCATTGATTTCGATACCCCATCCGGCACGAATGCCAGACGGCCCAGCTAAGGCCAGGTAAGTATGCGTTCATAGTAAATATTTATTCATATTTTTGTGTAATGGTTTCTTGTGAGTTTTTTTTGCACACAGTTATATATCAAGTATTCTTATGTAATACAAATAATTTGCCCACAGTTATATAGTAACTAATTTTCCTATCTAATACTAATGATTATATGGTTTCAAATAATTATTTCTATTTGATAATAATCATTTGTTTTATAATGTTCGAAACTATTTCTCGTCGCCACTTTTGACCGATAATTAAAATCTCTTCCCTCGCGTACAATGCCGAATACTGGGTATGGATGTTTGTCAATAATAAGTCGTAATGTTATATTTCACATTTATTTTTCATGTACATCTCTCTCTCTCTCTCTCTCTCTCTCTCTCTCTCTCTCTCTCTCACACACACACACACACACACACACACTGCCAAATACTGAGTATGGATATTAAACAATACTAAGTCGTAATGTAATATTTCACATTTATTTTGCATACGCATCTCTCTGTCTCTGTCTCTCGGTCTCTGTCTCTCTCTCTCTCTCTCTCTCTCTCTCTCTCTCTCTCTCTCTACTATGCCGAATACTGAGAATGGATACTAAACAATACTAAATCGTAATGTTATATTTCACATTTATTTTGCATGCACATTTCTCTCTATATATATCTCTCTCTATCTCTCTCTCTCTCTCTTTCTTTCTCTCTCTCCCCCTCTTTCTCTCTCTCTCTCTCTCTCTCCCTTATTATGGCGAATACTGAGTATGGATGCTAAACAATACTAAGTCGTAATGTTATATTTCACATTTATTTTGCATGCGCATCTCTCTCTCTCTCTCTCTCTCTCTCTCTCTCTCTCTCTCTATCTATCTATCTATCTATCTATCTACCTCTACTCTCGTCAGACCCCTTTCTGACCCATTTATATATCCACCATTTCTACTCCAGTTAACTCCAGTGGCACAATCTATTTCAACATTTGTATTTGTTGGCTAGAGATCCGTGTTCAAATCACACGGGTTGCTATCGGCACATTCTTCTACATAACAATTTTTCTGCACACAGTTATATGGTTCCAACTAACTAATTATAATCCTTGGTAAACAATTATAGCTCCAAGTAGTTTTTCTTAATACAAATAATTTTTGCAGATTTCAAGTATTCCTTTCGAACAATAATAATTTACATGTAAATATACTGTTTCAAGTAATTAATAATAATAATCCTTTTGCAAACATTTATAGCTTCAAGAAACTATTCTTAATACAAATAATCTGTATATAGTTCTATCGTTTCAAGTAACTAATAACAACACTTAGTGTACTGGTTAAAGCGGTCGACTGCGGAATCGTTGGGAGTTCGAACTCCAGTCGCGCTATTACGTTCACTTTCGGAGAAATACCCTTGGGAAGGTATGAACACCCTTATGCTTGCAGCTATGGATTGAATAGTACCACAACTGTTCTTCTTGAAGGATGACTTTGGCATTAAATAAGCCTCGAAGGTTGATATGACATTAAACAACGAAACCAAACCAACACGTGGTAAACAATTATAACTTCAAGTAATTATTCTTGGTTAAAATAATTCATAGGTTTATGGTTTCAAGGAACTAATAATAATTATCCTTAGTAAACAATTAGAGCTTCAAGTAACTATTCTTAATATAAATAATTTACAGATATATGCTTTCAAGTAACTAATAATAATAATCCTTAGTAAACAATTAGAGCTTCAAGTAACTATTCTTAATATAAATAATTTACAGTTATATGCTTTCAAGTAACTAATAATAATAATCCTTAGTAAACAATTAGAGCTTCAAATAACTATTCTTAATATAAATAATTTACAGTTATATGCTTTCAAGTAACTAATAATAATAATCCTTAGTAAACAATTAGAGCTTCAAGTAACTATTCTTAATATAAATAATTTACAGTTATATGCTTTCAAGTAACTAATAATAATAATCCTTAGTAAACAATTAGAGCTTCAAGTAACTATTCTTAATATGAATAATTTACAGTTATATGCTTTCAAGTAACTAATAATAATAATCCTTAGTAAACAATTAGAGATTCAAATAACTATTCTTAATACAAATAATTGGCACACAGTTATATGCTTTCAAATAACTAATAATAATCCTTAGTAAACATTAGAGCTTCAAGTAACTATTCTTAATATAAATAATTTACAGTTATATGCTTTCAAGTAACTAATAATAATAATCCTTAGTAAACAATTAGAGCTTCAAGTAACTATTCTTAATATAAATAATTTACAGATATATGCTTTCAAGTAACTAATAATAATAATCATGAGTAAACAATTAGAGCTTCAAGTAACTATTCTTAATATAAATAATTTACAGTTATATGCTTTCAAGTAACTAATAATAATAATCCTTAGTAAACAATTAGAGATTCAAATAACTATTCTTAATACAAATAATTGGCACACAGTTATATGCTTTCAAATAACTAATAATAATCCTTAGTAAACATTAGAGCTTCAAGTAACTATTCTTAATATAAATAATTTACAGTTATATGCTTTCAAGTAACTAATAATAATCCTTAGTAAACAATTAGAGCTTCAAGTAACTATTCTTAATACAAAAAATTAACAGTTATATGGTATCAAGTATTCCTATCTCATTCGCATAATTGTTTGGGAGCTGTAGAATACAGTGAACGCATCTCTACAGATGGGTAAGACTCCCCCAACGAGTGTCCGAGATATGACATTAAACAATTTGATGAGGTTGCAGTAATGCAGGATTTGGGGGGAATGTGTAGTACCCCTTCATTGCTATCGCTCCCCGGTCCACTATAACCTGAAATGGTCGTACGTGAGAGGGTTTTATCTATGGGTCAAATAGAACTGTTTGACATTTAATCAGTGCACTTACGCTTGACTGAATGGTTTGGGATATAATTGTTTTTACATTTAACTGTGTGAAAACAAAATACGCTGTACTAATCCTAAACTGAATTGTTTAAAATAGAACAGTTTGTCCATTTAACTGTGCGTTAACAAATGTTTAATTGAATTGTTAGTGATACATAGCAATAAATGGAACCATTTAACTTTCTTGACATGCTAAACTGAATTGTTAGAAATAGAATTGTTTGATCATTTAACTGTGTGTATACAAAAAACTATGTACTAATGTTAAACTGAATTGTTTGAAATAGAACTGTTTTTGCATTTAACGGTGTATTGGAATTCGACTGAAATGAATGAAATCATTTGCATACAAAAATGAGCTCAGGCTCGTTTTAAAATGTTATCGACAAAATGTACAGAGAAATCACATATTTAATACGTATCAATAAAAGGATTTGGCATTAAATAACCTACAATGATTGATATGCCATAAAACCCAACCAAATCAAATCCTATATATTCAATATATGCGTATAAATAGAATTTGGCATTAAATAACCTACATTGGTTGATATGCCATAAAACCCAACCAAACAAAATCCTATATATTTAATATATATGTATAAACAGGATTTGGCATTAGATAACCTACAATGATTGATATGCCATAAAACCCAACCAAACCAAATCCTATATATTCAATATATGCGTATAAAGAGGATTTGGCATTAAATAATCTACAATGATTGATATGCCATAAAACCCAACCAAACAAAATCCTATATATTCAATATATGCGTATAAAGAGGATTTGGCATTAAATAACCTACAATGGTTGATATGCCATAAAACCCAACCAAAACAAATTCTATATATTTGATATATATGTATAAAGAGGATTTGGCATTAAACAACCCTCAATGGTTGATATGCCATAAAAACAAACCAAACCAAAACCAAACAAATCATTTTTAAAAACTTATTTGACCCATGAATAAGACCCTACTATGTACAACCACTCTGGGTCAAAGTGGATCTGAGAGTAATGGCAATTAATGGGCACTTCACACATCCCAAAAGCTCCAGAACTGAAACCCTACAATCAGATGCATTTTAGTATCATACCCAAGAAACACCCGTTTGGAGAAGGTCCAACCCCCTCTGTAAGGAATACAGCCACCATATTCTAATCCCACTGACAGGGTCGATTAAGAAGAGAATCCAGGCTGTCTTACTATTTATTTTTAGCTCGTAGTGAGAAGTAATGATTGATTCATGCCTTTCCAAAGATATGAGTAATTTGCATACGGTATCAAGAATTCTTATCAAATAATAATTTTCAAACAGACTCCTAGATGGGACCCTAACAGGTACTACCACTCCGGGTTACAGTGGACCTGGAAGTAATGATAATGAAGGGGTGACTCAACACTTCCTAGAACTCCGGAACCGGAGCCTTACCATCAGTTTGGTGTCATACTCAGAGCACCCCTTAGGGGTGCGTCTTAGGGGTGCGTCTTGAGCTTCTGCAAAGGATGCGGTTGACGTATCTTTAGCTCTCCCGACAGGGCGGAAAATAGAAATAGAGGAAGACGGGATAAAAGGAGAGAGAGAAAGAGAGAGAGGGGGGAAGAGATATGGAAGAGAGAGAGAGACAGAGACAGAGACAGAGAAAGGGAGATGGAAGAGAGAGAGAGAGAGAGAGAGAGGGCGAGAGAGTATGAGTGAGGAAACAGGAGGATCAAAGACAATATATTTTAGTGGTGGAGTTTTATAGCATGTAACAAAGTACATTTCTCTTTTTGATCTGATCTCAACATAACGCGCGTAAATAACTCCGAAGAATTCACTGCAATTATCTCTTCGCTTAAGAGTATATATGACAGCTCTCTCTCTCTCTCTCTCTCCCTCTCTCTCTCTCTCTCTCTCTCTCTCTCTGTGTGTGTGTGTGTGTGTGTGTGTGTTTACGGTATTTCCTGGCTTATTACGGTACTTACATTAAAAAGATATACTGCATCCAGCGTGGATCGAACTCAGTACAATATTAATACCAAAATATATATGATAGGGCTGCCTGTCTGTCTGTCTGGGAGTTTACGGTATTTCCTGGCTTATTATGGTAGGTACATAAAAATATATTCTGCAGCCAGTGAGGATCGAACTCAGAACAATATTAATGCCAAAATAGTTATGACAGGTCTCTGTCTGTGTGTGTGTGCGTGTGTTTACGGTATTTCCTGGCTTATTACGGTACTTACATTAAAAAGATATACTGCATCCAGCGTGGATCGAACTCAGTACAATATTAATACCAAAATATATATGATAGGGCTGCCTGTCTGTCTGTCTGGGAGTTTACGGTATTTCCTGGCTTATTATGGTAGGTACATAAAAATATATTCTGCAACCAGTGAGGATCGAACTCAGAACAATATTAATGCCAAAATATTTATGATAGGTCTGTCTGTCTGTCTGTCTGTCTGTGTGTGTGTGTGTGTGTGTGTGTGTGTGTGTGTGTGTTTACGGTATTTCCTGATTTCTTACGGTACTTACATAAAAAAACGATATACTGCAGCGAGTGAGGATCGAACTCAATACAATAATAACCACAGATTATAGGAAACAAGAACCTATCGGCCTCAGTGCCTGCATACGTGTGTGTATGTGTGTGATTGTGCTCATGTGTGCGTGTGAGTGTGTGTGTGTGTGCTTACACCATTTCCTGAGCTTATTACGGTACTTATCTAAAAATATACTGTAGCCCGTGAGGATCGAACTCAATACAATTCTTAAGTTAACTAGTTGAGCACAGCTCCATGTCAAAAAACCTGTGCTGAGTCTTTCAAGTTACAATAAAATCCATTTCATGGCTGCAGATTCCAGATTTTAAATTCGACAATATATATATATATATATATATATATATATATAGAGAGAGAGAGAGAGAGGGATGGCAGGGGGGCAGGTTGAAAAGAAATTATGAATGTTTTTGACGAAAAACCAGATTGTGTAAGTGCGGCAACCTCCATACAATGCAGACTTAACCCTTTGTGATCTTTTCATGATTCCAGTTTGATTTAGTTTGGTTGGTTTTTATGGCATAGCAACCCTTGTTGGTAATTTAATGTCAAATCTTTTTTATACATATATACTAAATATATAGGATTTGGTTTGGTTAGATTTTATAACATATCAACCTTTGTAGGTTATTTAATGCCAAATCCTCTTTATATATATATTAGATATATAGGATTTGGTTTGGTTAGGTTTTATGGCATATCAACCTTTGTAGGTTATTTAATGCCAAATCCTCTTTATACATATATATGAAATATATGGGATTTGGTTTGGTTGGGATTTATGGCATGTCAACCATTGAAGGTTATTTAATGCCAAATCCTCTTTATACGCATATATTAAATATATGATTTCAAAAGACATTTTGTAGATAACATTTTTAAACAGCCCTGAGCTCATTTTTTTGCACACTGTTAAAATGTTTCTTTTAATTTTAAACAGTTCAGTTTTGCATTAGTACACAGTTTTATGTTTATACAGTTAAATGTAAAAACAGTTCTGTTTCAAACAATTCAATTTAGCATATCTACAAAGTTAAAAGGTTCCAAGTATTGCCATCTGTCAGTAACAATTCAATTAAGCATCATCATTTCTTTACACACAGTTAAATGTAAAAACAGTTCTGTTTCAAACAATTCAATTTAGCATATCTACAAAGTTAAAAGGTTCCAAGTATTGCCATGTGTCAGTAACAATTCAATTAAGCATCATCATTTCTTTACACACAGTTAAATGTAAAAACAGTTCTGTTTCAAACAATTCAATTTAGCATATCTACAAAGTTAAAAGGTTCCAAGTATTGCCATCTGTCAGTAACAATTCAATTAAGCATCATCATTTCTTTACACACAGTTAAATGTAAAAACAGTTCTGTTTCAAACAATTCAATTTAGCACATCTACAAAGTTAAAAGGTTCCAAGTATTGCCATCTGTCAGTAACAATTCAATTAAGCATCATCATTTCTTTACACACAGTTAAATGTAAAAACAGTTCTGTTTCAAACAATTCAATTTAGCATATCTACAAAGTTAAAAGGTTCCAAGTATTGCCATGTGTCAGTAACAATTCAATTAAGCATCATCATTTCTTTACACACAGTTAAATGTAAAAACAGTTCTGTTTCAAACAATTCAATTTAGCATATCTACAAAGTTAAAAGGTTCCAAGTATTGCCATGTGTCAGTAACAATTCAATTAAGCATCATCATTTCTTTACACGCAGTTAAATGTAAAAACAATTTTACTTCAACTATTTCAAACAATTCAGTTTAGCATAAGTAAAGCTGGTGACCGGAGTCGTGGGCGACCAGAAGGCTCCTTTTCAACTGCTACTACACCGAGGTGTAGGGCAGGGCGCTACTCCTTTCCCTGGATTGCTCCACTTTAACCTTGATACGTACCTTTCATTGCTGAGTGTTAAGCAAGGAGGTATCAAATATCATTTTTAAAGTCTTTGGTATGATGCGACCTGGGATTGAACTCAGGTCTCCTGGACCATTGGCGAACACTCTACCCACTAGGCGAATGTACAACTCCGAGCCAGAGCAATGGCTAGAAAAGGGTACTCTGCATTCCCCAAAGTTCCAGCATTACTGAAGCCTCATTATCAGATTGTTTAACGTCATAATCAGGACACGTGTTAAGGGAGTCTTACTCCTCTGCAGTGATGCAGTCAGTGTATTCTGCAGCTCTAGCCCACTTGGACATTGATTCCAAAACTGAAAATTAATCTCAAGAGCAATATTTGAAGACGAAGAGGGCATTAAAAGACAATGCGAATGTGAAGTTTCAAAGGCGTTTCAACCAATTGAAAGTTCGCTGGAATAAGATCGTGAAATACCGAGGGTCTTCCAGATCTTACCCAATCGTCGAGTTACTTGCAATCAGAGTGATATTTCTTGAACCAACTGGTCAATATATTGTGATCAATTACGCCATCTTTCGCAAAACAAATGTTTTTGGTTACTTCCTACTCCACAAAATCCATCCCAGTCGATTTTGGCAATTGAATACACTCAGTACATCTCTGCAGAGGGGTAAGACCCCCACTCCCAACGAGTGACCTGGATATGACACAAAACGATCTGATGGTAAAGTTCCAGTCTTGCCATTATTCAGACCCAGATTGGTAGCACTTGATAAGTCCTATCTAAGGGTAAAAAAAACTGTGTGAACGGATGACTGATGTTAAATTGAATCGTTAGAAATAGAACTGTTTGATCATTTAACTGTGTATCCGCAAAATGCGTTTACAGAGCATACATTTTATATATATATATATATATATATATATATATATATATATAATGCCATGAAATTTAGACTGCGATCCCTGGGTTTCATGGACCATACTATACCCGTTTAAATACGCTTTCAAATAAAATCTAAATTTATTTCCTGCAACATGCAATGATAATGTTTTGTTTTAAGTCATAATCACCAACAAATACAGAAATAGATAAAGATTCTTTCTCAACAATAATATCGCAACATAAGATACGGACAACTTATAACATAAAAACAACGCGCTACGCACGTACCTGCACACACACACACACACTATATGCCACTCACACATACAAACACAATATTACGCAACTATAATCCACACAAACACACACACATATGCACACACGCATACACACTCACACGCACTTACAATCACACGTAAAGATTACCACAAAATCCCAACTGTTTTTGACCGTATTTTTAGATTTTCGTTTCATTTCATTTTGTTAACAGCTTGATAATTGTTGTTTTTTTTTTGTAAAAAAAAACTCCATGAAACCCAGAGGTCGCAGTAAAAATTCCATGGCATTAAATATATATATCTAATATATATTTATTTATTATTATTATATAATAGCTCTATCCTAGATATTGATCACTCTCCATATCATATTGCACTTGGTTCACAAAGTGATTTCATCATCATCATCATATCGTGCTGGCAGCACGGATATCCCTGACCCTCTTTCGCCACTCCTCCCTATCGTTCATCGCCCTAGGTAGGTCTTCA
>CAUZXS010005755.1:0-5000 GCA_963585895.1 Sepioteuthis lessoniana | reverse complement strand
CCCAAATAATTCCTCCTTAATTGATGGGTAATAGGTTAGAATTTGAGAAATAAAGACCGTGTGTATATTTATAGACTTCAATCATATCTCCGTGGGTTCGACAAAGAAACAGACTCAACAACTTGAAGCGGTTTCATCCCATTGTTTAATGGCATATCATCCTTCGTGGGTTATTTAAAGCTGGCCAAATGGTATAAGTTCAAAATATTATAACACCGTGCAACTGGAGTTCGAACTCACTTATCACGATGTAACAGTCCAGCTCTTTAGCCATATATATATATATATATATATATATATAAATAAATTGGCCTAGTGGGTAGAGTGTTTGCCAATGGTCCGGGAGACCTGGGTTCAATCCTAGGTCACGTCATACCAAAAACTTTTAAAATGGTACTTGATACCTCCTTGCTTAAAAGTCGGCAATATAAGTTACGTATCAAGGGTAAAGTGGAGCAATCCTTGGAAAGGAGTTGCGCTTTTCCCTATACTTCGGTGTGTTCGCCCTCGACTACAGTCAGCAACTTTACTACTTATATATATTTATATATATGGAAGTAAATAATGGGAAAAAAATCCGACAATATGAAGAAAATTGAAAAACAAAGTGAAGTGAAGAATTTAATGTGAAAGAAAGTCGACGTAGTAACGTTTCGGTTTTAATGAACCATCATTAGGGCTGAGAAAAGATGGTATCGAGTATTGTTAGATCAACGATGGATGTTTAATGACATACAAAAAAAGGGGGAGGGAATTATATAAAGAGAGAAGGGAAAACACACCGTTTAAACATCCGTCGTTCATCTAACGACATACGATAAAAGCCCTGATGATGGTTTATTAAAACCGAAACATTACAGCGTCGACTTTCACATTAAATTCTTTTCTTTAGATTACTTTGTTTTTCAATTTCTCTCTCTTTCTCTCTCCCTCTATATATATATATATATATATATATATATATATATATATATATATATATATATATATATATATATCAGTTATATCCGGTTAGTGTTCAGAGACTGAGTTTTGAATATTCATATATAGAATATATGAGAAACTTCATATGATTCCACAGGAGAGTTGATGTATGGCTATTATTATATATGTCTCTCAGGATATATATAAAAAAAACTCACATACGGAGCGAATATGTTTGTAGCACAAAGGAAGAGTTTTTTTCATTTGCGTTACCAAAAATATATATATATATAAACACCCTATTTCTCTCTCTTTCTCTCTCTCTCAGTATATATATATATATAAGTGAGTGCGTGTAGAAGAAGAAGAAATATCATACACAGATACATATATATATATATATATATATATATATATATATATATATATATATATACTAAGGCATTATTTTCTCAACTTGCTCCTTCTGTATTTTTCATTCTTTTTCTTCAATTATTTCTTGGATGATGTTTCTTCATCTTCTTTTCCATTTTTCTTCTTTTTGTATATCTATATACATACATACGTATATATATATATATATATATATATATATATATATAGAGAGAGAGAGAGAAAGAGAAAGAGAAATATATATATATATATATATATATATATATATATATATATATATATATATATATATATATATATATATTTCTTTTAGAAAAAACAACGAAACCAATCACAAAGGATTATAAATTTATTTCCATCCTTTTACGCATTTTTGAAATTTCCAAAAACACGAAAAAAAATTAACAGGACTTCTTCAGATCTTTTTGATAAAAAAAACTAGAATAGACACATAAGAGTGGGAGGGGATAGAAGAGTGGGAGGGGATAGAAGAGGGGTGAAGAGTTACCTCTTCATTAAGCCCACTTCCGTTTTAAATTTAAATTTCGGTTAGCAATGTAGTAAAATTATTTTTTTTAATTTTTTTAAAAATTAATATTTTTTTAAAAATTCCATTTAGACTTAAATTATAGATATTTTTAATTAGATTTAAATTTTAAATAATAATCTCACGTAAAGATACAGTAATAGATATATTAAAACAAAAACAAATATTTAATTTACTTAAATTTTTTAAATTTCGAAAATATTTAGAAGGCATTAATCAGTTACACTCTTTATGCGTAGTACATATGTATTATATGCTTTTTCACAATTTTCTGTCTAACAATTTATTTTATTTATTCTCAAAATTAACTCTAATTCTCAAAATAACTTTATGCTTTTTTTTTAAAATTTATTTGTTTAATTATTTATAGTTTAAATTTGGCCCTATGTCTACACCTAGCTATTAGTTCATTTCTCTTATTTAATAATTTTTTGGCTCAGGAAAAAGCAAAATGTGGATTTTTTCTTCAAGACACAGATTGCACCTACTATCGAAAGATTTTGGGGTACTAGATCTTTTCAATATGGACCATTGAATGTCAGGGGTTAACCCCCTATTTTTTAATCCCCAATAATGTTTTGACAGAGCAGTTTGATTTTTTTTATGCTCATGGGAGAAGGAATATTTATGATTTCCGTACCTAATTTTAAAATTAGTGGATGAAACGCCAATATAATATTTCTTATCTTAACTTGTCCTGATGGAATTACTCCCAACTCCGGTTTAACTGGACTAAGTATACAATATATATATATATATATATATATATATATATATATATATATATATATATTATACCTAGGAAGCAAGTCGTTATCTAAACATGTTGGTTAAATATCACGGATTGTTTCCTTTTCAAAATCTTCAAATGAAGATGTCCCAGTCTTATTATTTTCCCTATGTCTGGGTTAAGATCGTGAAGAAAGTACCCATACTAACCCAAGTGCTTTCGACCATTTCGCTGGTCATCCTCTGGTATTTTGTTTGGTTCATTTGTGCTTTGAGTTTTATCTTTATTTATTCAGAGTTTTTTTTTAGACTGACCAGCGAAATGGTTGAAAGCACTTAGTACAACCATAAGAAAAATAACAAGACTAGAATGTCTTCACTTGAAGATTTTGAAAAAGAATCAATCTGGGTCTTTACCAAACATGTTGATATATATATATATATATGTGTGTGTGTGTGTGCGTGTGTGTGTGCGCGCGCGCATTTTGCGTAACAGGATATCGCTGTTGGAAATTGAATGGGAGACTCATGTTCAAATCTAGGCCGAGGCTGTTTGTGATTTGTTTCGCGCTAATGCCTCTGAGAAAACCATATATCCATCCCTTCTTTTCCTCACATTTATCTGCATGTAAATAGTAGGGCAGACTATGTCAGCCAACGAGTCTATGAGAAGGCAGACTCGGAATTCTTACCAGTTTTAGTTCGCTTAAAAATTGACCTTGTGTCACATCCTGTACCTGGCGGAGTAGTGTTAATTTACTAAGCTTTTTGCTTAGATGTAGCTCAAGGCCGCATGAATGGGGCACCCAATGAGAATCGAACTCATTCGTGTAGGTTTGCTAGTCTACCTTGCTAACCATTACACCACCCGAGGTGCCCTACCTGGCGGAGTTGTGAGAGTAATATATACTTCTTCTCGTACAACTTTTTCTTCTTTTATTTTTTCTACTTACACAATATTATCTCTTCTTCTTCTTCTTCTTCTTCTTCTTCTTCTTCTTCTTCTTCTCTGATTGTATTTGTCTCAGTTCTTTCTTTCTTTCTGTCATCATCTTCTTCTTCTTCTTCTTCTTCTTCTTTTAATTTTTCTTTCTCTCTGATCGCATTTGTGTCAGTCCTTTCTTCTTCTTCTTCTTCTTCTTCTTCTTCTTCTTCTTCTTCTTCTTCTTCTATTTTTTAATTTTTCTTTCTCTCTGATCGCATTTGTGTCAGTCCTTTCTTCTTCTTCTTCTTCTTCTTCTTCTTCTTCTTCTTCTTCTTCTTCTATTTTTCATTTTTCTTTCTCTCTGATCGCATTTGAGTCAGTCCTTTCTTTCTCTCTTTCTTCTTCTTCTTCTTCTTCTTCTTCTTCTTCTTCTTCTTCTTCTTCTTCTATTTTTAATTTTTCTTTCTCTCTGATCGCATTTGTGTCAGTCCTTTCTTTCTTCTTCTTCTTCTTCTTCTTCTTCTTCTTCTTCTTCTTTGATCGCATTTGTCTTTGTCTAAATCTTTTCTTTCTTTCTTTCTTTCTTTCTTCTTCTTGTTCTTCTATTTCTTTCCCCTATTATTACTTATTGCCACCCCTAATAAAGATGTTATGCAAACATTCATTCTATAACAACACATTTGCTTGACATTAATTTCTACTTCCCTCCATCTTCTATCATTTTTTTCTATTTATCCCCCCCCTCTTCTTCTTCTTCTTCTTCTTTTCTTTCTCTTTCTCCACCTTTTCTTTTTCCACCTCTTGCCTATCTTTCTTCTATTTCTTTTTCTTTTCCTACTACATTCTTTTTTGCTTCTTTTTCTCTTTTTCTCGTCCCTTTCTTCTTCTTCTTCTTCTTCTTCTACGAGTAACTCAATTTTTTCTTTTTCATCTTCTCCTCCTTCCTTTTTCATCTTCTTCCTCCTCTTTCTTCTTCTTTTCTCCACACCAAATCCTTCTTCTTCTTCTTCTTCATTTATTTTTCTTTTTGTCAGCATTTCTGTGGTCCTCTTTCCTCCACTCTTTGAGTTTTTCTTTTCTTCTCTTTAACTGCTTCCCCTTCTTTTTTCTGTCTTTTCGTCATACAACTTATTCTCTTCCCTTTTCTTCCTCTTTCTCTTCTTCAGCTGCTGCTGCTGCTGCTTTAACCTTTCTGTTTTTCCTTTTCTCATCCTCCAATTCACCTTCTTCTTCTTCTTCTTCTTCTTCTTCTTCTTCATCTTTTCTGCTCCTCCTCCTACTTTTATCTTCCTTCTCTTTTTTCTTCTCTTTTAATTTTTTTTCTGTTTCTTCTCCTCTTCATTCCCCTCTTCATCCTCTTTTTTTTCTTTTTTCTTTTTTTCTTCTTCATTTCGTTTTTTCTTCTTCATTCCGTTCTTCTTTCTTTCTTTCTTTCTTTCTTTTCTCTTCTCTTTTCCTTTGAATTTTTCTGTTTCTCCTTCT